>CM058041.1:18771661-18782471 GCA_030169165.1 Centaurea solstitialis
TAGGTCATTAGGATTCTCAGATTGATCCAATTTCCAGCACTGTTAGCTAGGAATAAAGATATGGATACTATGTATGTTAATTAGGTATAAATGATAATGACAGTTGAAACAGCTCTAGAGTTGAAAGTCTTCAGTTTGTGTTGCTGTTATTGAGTAGCCTGAAGAAATTCTGCTGATTAATTAATTGCTTTTAAAATAAGTTGTTAGCATATATCATAAGTCAAGAGAGTAAAGTTGAATTTAGGATCAAGGGTCCTATGTGGAGCTTGTTGAAAATGACATTGTAGACAAAAATTTGTGAATGAAAGAAAAGCATACCACAAAATTATCTGAGATAGTTTGATGGTGATTTTCTCTCAATGACAACATTTTTCGCAGTCCTGGTTGGTAAAAAGTAGGAAGCCATAACCACATTTGTAAAATATTTGGTTACTGTTGCATAGTAACATTGAGATTTATAAGTCATTTTCAGCACACGTGTTAAAGCTGTAGAGCACCCTCTATGAAATAGGCTGAGTCACTTCTTGTAGCTAATAGGCACATTAACCAGAGCACCTCATATTGTTGATTGAGGTTCAACCTTTAGGATATTTTCTATCTCTGGTTCCAATGTGAAGGCTAGCACAAGAAGTGTGCTTAATATGTCTGCAAATAGGTAAAGTTTTCTGGACAAATTTGTGTAGCAGGCATGAACTAACTCAACTTTCTGGTGGAGATGCCATCACATTCACAACTCTAAGGGGCTGTTTGGTTTTTTAATAAATACCTCTTAAATCTGAAAATTAAGAGGTTTGCAGACTTAAGACTTGTTTTTTTATTTTTAAGAAAAGGTCTGAACCGAAAACCTCTTACCTTCCTCTGAAATTCTAGGAGGTGCACCGTCCACCTCTTATTTTTTAGATGTGAAATAAGATTTCAGACTTTAAAAAAAACACCCTTAAAAAAACAAAGACATCCCAATTAATGTTTTCATGTGCATATGTATTCTAAAGTGAATTACACAATAGTTTAAATTTATATCAGTATGACATATGTACAAGACGTTGTGATATTCCATATGGTGGGTTTTGGCTTTACATGCCCATGATAATGGATTTATGATTAACTAGTTTGTTTGCTACCATGATTTGGCCTATACTTTTCTTATACAATGTGGTCCTATATGTGTAATTGATGTGTCTAAATTCTTACTCTCCTTGCAGTGCCATAATTGGAGATATGCCGCAAAACAGTTCTTGAAGACCCATCCTGAGGATATTATTGTTCACTGTAAGCATTTCTGTTGGTGCTCCTTATTTACTGTTTCTATAATCATACATGGTTATTCGGTGAGTACTAATGAGAAGATGTGCATGAAGAATATCTTCATTATGGAGGAGGAAGAAACCTTTATCATCCTCTGCTTGAAAGAAACTAGTTGGCTATCATGATATAATAAGCATGTTTATATCTGGAATCGGTGTATATGTGCAAGTTGCAACAAACCAGAATTAAATACAATGTTCAAATGAGACCTGGGTTGTTTAAATAATTAGTATTTCAAAATAAAGATTGAGTAAATTTGGTGTTCCTAAATTACCCTTCCTTTTTCGAAGACCAGATAAGAGTTATGTTTCTGTTAATTTAGTTTCTAATCATATGTTTTATTTTCGTGGCACAGACAGCATTAAGATTCGCTTTTAATTTTTTGCTTTTGGCATCCTCGATTCTCTTTTATGCCACTTTGTAACACCATATATTTGGATCAATGTGCTATGTACAGGCAGTGAACGCAACTCTGCGTTATTGACATTTAACGGTGTTGATGTGATGGGAAACAGATTAGCGAACGAGGTTGGTTATCCTTCTGTTTCCTGCTACCTTCAATAATATTGTTAATCCATTAAAATCTACTCTCTACAAAGTTGAAGTTATGCTTGGGATTTTCATATAAAAATCAGAATCTGAAATGATTTATATTTTTACAGGTGACATCTGTTATAAAACGTCATCCTGGTCTTCAGAAGATATCTTTTATCGGTCACTCGCTTGGTGGCTTGGTAGCAAGATACGCTATTGCTAAGCTTTACACACAAGATTCAACAAAAGTAGCATGTCAAGAAAATGAAGACCCTACAACTGATGCATCTAATAAACAACACTCAGAGCTTATCTCTAGCGGAAGAATTGCTGGATTATTGCCGATAAATTTTATTACCGTTGCCACCCCACATCTCGGTACAGGAGGTCACCGACAGGTGAGTTGTAAGTTTTGATTTCAATATATTGCAATCTTTTCACATTTTCCGCTATGCTTCTGTCTTATGCTGGATGTCACAATTTTTTTTAACTTTTTTTGTATTCCATTAGGTTCCGATGTTTGGCGGATCTAACACTGTTGAGAAAGTAGCTCACCATATATCATGGGTTCTTGGAAGAACAGGGAGACACTTATTTTTGACAGATAAGGCTCAGGGACAGCCCCCTCTATTGCTTCAGATGGTCAAAGATTGTGAAGACTTAAAGTTTTTGTAAGCCTTCATAGCTTACTTTTGTATGAATATTAACTTACAATCAATCACATTAAACATTAAATTTTAACTTTGTTTCCTTGCTATATGCAGTTCTGCATTGCAGTCATTCAAGCGCCATGTTGTCTACGCAAATGCCCATTTTGACCGTATCCTTTTATCTACTGCAACTCTTGCAGCCTCTTTATTACTTTCACAACATGAGCCTTAGCAGCTCACAAAAGATCCTAAAAATAGATATCAATACAATTGGCATGCTAATCACCTTAAGCATCTTATATGCATCTCTTACAAACCTTTGGGACTTATGATTGTATCAACTATCAAGCGTGTCAATCTATTCACATGTGAATTCGTTTTTCTCAACTCAACCCAATATAACAGATATTGTAGGATGGAGCACATCATCTATCCGTCGTAGAAACGAGCTGCCTCAGGTATTAATTTATTCTAGTGCATACAATTACAAACACGTAATTCTAACAAACTATACAAACCATTATATTAGGAAATATAATATATGGACAATTATCATGGTTCATCAATTAAACTGAGATATAATGGAACTAATAATATTGATTCGTTATGATCATGGCTTTAAATTAGGAAACAAAATGGAATCAAATATTTTTTAGACTAGATCAACGGCTATGATTGGTTTGTATAGTACTATAGTTTGTTACGATTACGTGGTTTTTAACTGAATCGTCCCCTATATATATGGTATATTCACATGTTTTTACCATGTATCTGGTTTCAGCGTAAACATCTTGTAAGAAGTGGTAAATACCCCCATATTTTAAAGGGAGACACAACCATTACCATAAAACAAGAAGGGTCTATGAATTCACAAGTGAATAGTTTCAAGACAGCCAGGACCTCCATGGAAGGTAAATGTAAATCCAATCTTTTGATTCATTTCTTGTTCCACTTGGCATTCAATAGTTGTTAACTTTCTTTTGCAAATTGCCACTGCAGAAGCAATGATCAGAGGGTTGACTAAAATAAGTTGGGAAAGGATTGATGTTAGCTTTAAAGGAAGTAAACAGAGATACTTTGCCCACAATACAATCCAGGCAAGTATGATATCATAGTATTAGACATTAAGGCATTGTTTGGTAAACCCAAAGTAGCTTGATAAACTACTTGGAGGTAGCTTTTTGGCACTTTTTGTAGCTTTTTCCAATTATACCCTTATTAATATTAATTATTATAATATCTCAAATCTCAACATACCCCTTTTGGTCATTTTACATACCCATAAGCAAGTTTTTGCCAAACATAATTTGTTCATAAGCTAGCTTATCAACTAGTTTACCAAACATAGCCTAAAGTTATAAATGTAAAATCATCTCATCTGAATTGTGTTGTGTTTGTTATTTAGGTAAACACTCCTTGGATGAATTCTGATGGGGCTGACATTATACAACATATTGTTGACAATTTTCATCTGTAGCTAGCATCCGACACACACGGTAACTCATTACCTTGTGTTTATTTTATATAATAGAAGAGCGGATTCATTTATCGAATAACGAGGCTCATGTAGTTGTGTATATATATTAGAAAGTAGCTGCTACCATTTTTGTAATCTTCATTGTTGTTGTATCAATTGTTATTAAGATGGATGTATTTGATTGGCCTGGAATTGGTCAAGCATTTAAATCTACTATTCTGCTACAAATATCATTTGCCAATTTTATCTTTGTATTGGAAGGTTCATATCAGGGGTATTGATTTGACTTTTGTGTATTATGACTTCTTCAGGGTCAAATCAATATCCTGAAAATGTAAAAATAAGGTTCCTTTTGACATTTCTGTTAGGAAATTTGTAGGAATAATTGGGTTTGCATGGCCTTTTCCCTTCTTGGTGCAGGTTCGAGCACGTTTGGATGTGTGTTTTAAAACTCCTTATTAACTTATTGGCTTCTCAAAAAGCCAATAAGTTGGATACTTAAAAAATGCTTTTAAAACTCTTTTTTGATGAGTGAAATGTTGTTTTCAAAAAGTAACACGCCTGACTTTTTGTTTATCAAAAGTACTTTTGATTGATAAATGACATAAATTCCCTCAATTCTATGGACCTACTTCTCCACACCTCAATTCACGCATATCTTTCCTAGCCTCCAACGTTCTTCTCCACACCTCTCGACCAGCAACATGCGACCTCCATGCTCTGTCTGCTCCTTCAACGACGACACCTTGTGGCGACCAGCAACTTGCGACCTCCACGCCTCGTCTGCTCCATAAGTCAAATCTCAAATCCCATGTGTACCTCTTTTCATAGTTTTTAGCTTTTAATGGTAGACTTATTATGCGTTTGAAAAATTAGGATAAAACACTCAAACATGGGACCTTGCCTGTGCAAGGGAAGGACTAACGTTGTGTTTCCGAATAAGTTGAGAAGCAAGGTTTTTTTCTCGTCTTCTTGAACGGAGAAAGAAAAAAAAAATATCAATTTTACAAGATATATTTCTTTAAAAATATATAATTTAAAATGAAAAGTTGGATACTTTTTTAATTTAACAATTTTAGTAATTTTTTAATTAGTTTTAATGTCCTTTTCTTTCTTTCCATTTGTTCCCAGATTTGAATGGAAAGTTTTGGAAAGAAACTTATAATACATTTCGTTTTCCTATTTGTTCTCTCCTAAAAATGTTTCGAAAACACAAGTTATTATTTTACTTTCCTACCCTTTCCCTCACTTTCGTTTCCTTTATAAAATGAGTGTAATTTACAGCTTAACAAACCAATTAGAAAATAGGATCAACTTAAAAGACAAAAATATGCACACAAATTTATGACTTTGTAAACATATCTGATTTGTCCTTAAAAAAAGTAACTTCCAAGCAATATGAACCAAAACTACACTCTTAAAAGATAAGTAACATCTCAATGATTTGTTCTCCAAAAATTTATAATAAAAAGACATAAAAAGTATCTCAACACCACATAATAGTAACACTTATAAGTTAAACAATAATAATATGCAATTAAGGTGTTATACAAAACCAGGATGCAAATAGTAATGAATTTCCCCTTCATTCTTTCCTTGTAGAACAGAAAATCCATCTTCATACCCGAACCCATCCATCCATTCAGCTGAACATATTTGGAAGCGGTCTTACCGCCATGAATGCATCGACCATCTGTGCATCCAAACATAATCATAATCATATCGAATATCTAACTGCAATTATCAAAACGTATCTGTATTTTGTATTTAGAAAAGTAACGTGTAAAAAACCTCATCGGTCACGGCCGCCCTAGCTGCACGGTGTCTTTCCACTATTTCTGTTAAGACTTCAATTAGTTTCTTCTTCACTTCACCTGTAAGCATGCGTCCCGAACCATACTCCTGAAGAGTGTACATTAAAAAAAATTAGACACTTTTTGCATCTTTATAACAATTTAAATTGATGATAGCATTCTTTCTTACCTTTCGAATATGTTCAAGTTCCTCGTCATCCTCCAAGAAGAAACTGAGGTATTTGAAAGGTATGTCCACCTACACAACATCCACAAACTAAGATAAACAGGCTTACCACATGCACATATGCACATATACCACATATGCACCGAAATGTACCGGATCAACTCCCTTTTAAGCAGCAATTCATGGGAGGGTATTTGATTGAAAATGATCAACTGTTTAAAAGTACTTCTCACAAAAAATGGCACTTCTCACATGATCTCATGTATTATTCAGAGTGAATAACACATCATTCAATGTTATTCAAAGTGAATAATACAACATTCTGTATTATTAAATATTATTCATTCTGAATAACACTGAATAATATATGGTTATTCAAAGTTGAATATGCCACGTGACGTGCTCTCGGTGTCCCCCTTCACTTCGCAAGGAAATTTGAGTTTGCAGCCGAACTTTCCTTAATTCAGTTCCTAAATTCTATCAACCACATTTCAAAATCGCCTAAAAATTAGAAGATAAACAAAATCAATGGTTAAGATTAGGTTTGTAGGGTTTGTAAGAATTCCATGGTTTGTATTTGTATATTTCCCCTAATTTTCTAGTTATTGTAAGAAATTTAACTTTTGTGTTAGCAAATAGCCTCAAATATGGTATTAGAAAAAATGTCTCCACATAGATTTTTGCTAGAAATTATTATTTACCTCAAGATTCGCTCCATACTTTCTATGATTCTCAACAGAATCTTGCCCTCCTGAAAAAGCATATTTGTTCACCTGTGCAATTCATGTATATAATCAGCTTAACTTTACCAGTAAGAGTAGATTACAATATGCATGTCTATATAAAATGACAGTTTCTGCCATTATTTGAGGCATGGGGTCAACACATCTTGCAACCAAACTCTATATATATATAATAATAATAATAATAATAATAATAATAAAATATAATAATAATAATATATAACTAATAGAGTCGAGTACTTTCAAGGTCCAATCGGTCACCTAGAAAAATAACATAAATTCTATAAACGATAATGAGAAAATATAATAGGAATTGGAAAACGGCAAAAATAAACTAAATAGATGCATCTTGAGCTCAATATTGTAATTACTGAAGGTGAGAGTCAGAGAAGTATCAAAGGTAACTTTTTTTAGGCCTAAACTTTAAATGTGATATAAACGCAAAGGAAAGAATTAGACATTATGAATGCATGCCAAATATTAAGGTTTATCAAAGAAGCGCTTGATATAATTAGATGCATAAGGTCGGTTAAAGCCCATTTGCAAATTGACACTCCACGATATAAAATTTATGCAAACTCTTCCTCTTCCGTGCAATGGAAATTAAAGAACACAGAATAGCAAAAACCTTGTACTTAATATCTTTCTGTGAGTCGGTCACATATATTGCGGAATTTGCATCACTTGCAGACATTTTTCCTGTCTCACCCTGCAACATTTGGCAAACAGAACCATAATAAACAGTCGGAACATCTATACATGCCGATCTATGATATGAAAAAAAAATGCGGCAAAGAGTTTCTGATTAAAAAAAAAAGCTTCATGACCATGACATAAGTACCTGAAGGGCTGGAAAAAATAATGATTCAATAATGCAGGCTTGTTATAACCCAACCGCGGAGCAACATCTCGTGTCATCCTGAAATAAGGATCCTGGAGCAATAACCAAACTCGAGTTAGAGAGATACTAGCAGCAATATGAAAATGGAGAAAATGCAGGGGAGATGATAAACGTGGATATTTATTTAACAAGACCAAGAAAAAATAAAAGACGAACATGGAGTATTTATGTGTATCATATAAAATATACCAAAGTCCCTTTACCAAGAACAATGTCGTAATCTTTCCTCATGCCTAGACCAGGGTATTCAGAATGACTTGTTTCTTACCTCACCTATATATATGGCTTCTAATTTCAATACTTAGGCATCGTTTGGTAAAAATAAGGTAGCTTATAAGCTAGTTTATAAGTCACCTTATAAGTCAGGTACATGTTTGGATGGACCATAAGCTAGCTTATAAGCTAGCTTTTCGAAAAGCTACTCTGACTAGCGTTTTGGTGACTATGGGACATTATTTTTTATTCCAAATATACCCTTGCTACTTATACACTACCAATTTTTAAACATGTTTTTTTTTGTCATTTACAGTCTAAGCTACCTTATCATCATCACTAACTTATCAGTCATAAGCTAACTTATCAGCTAGTTTACCAAACATACCCTTAAGTGCAGTTGGTATTACGTTATATCTACAGCTGGGGTTCTTTCAAACAGCCTGTAGTGGCACAACCAAAAGGTGGGGAGTGTGTGTGAGTTTTCCGTATTAATAGTATATGCTTCCATTAAACATGTAAAGTTTTTGAACGGAGATATAAAATGAAAAAAAACAAGTATAGATAAGAATACGGCCAATAAATAACCTGATCAATAGCACATGGAATCAAGCAGCGGAGTTTATCTTTTCCAGAAAACAAGTGTGGAAATGAACTGGGGAATGATGGAACAGCCTGCAGAAAAGGCATGTTACTTACAAAGACCACTTGTTATAAAATTTGTTGAATACCATTTATCAAAATTAAAATATGATGATTATAGCTGAATGTAATATAATGGTAATATAATCCCAAGCATATAGCTCAGCTGCATAAAATCCGTTCTTAGATTATTTTCCTAAAACAATTACGAAATATAATCTTAGCCTTCAACTAAAGGTAACCTACAATATCCATGTTAGAGAGTGGACAAAATTATTAGATTATTTCCTACCACATCATACAACAATAATGACCACAATGTGTCAAAAGTCAAAACCTGTTAAATCATATTCTACGAACACGTCAAAACATCAAATTTTATTTGATAATACAATATCCTGCTTCAATATATCATATGGCAGGACATAGGGAATATAAGCACTTCATTAAATGATGAGGACTACTATTGAATTAAAAAAAACAGTTAAACTAACAGAAATTAAATGATAAGCATCTTTTAGAAAAAAAGCCACAATGATCAATATTTTTCTACAGAACCATAAAAGTTAATGAGAAGCACATGAATCAAGAAAGAAAGTATTAGCTTTCAGAAAATGGAAAATACTAACCTGGACAGGTGGAAAACTGATCTTTCCAATATGATCTTCACCAGTAAAACCAAATATACCAACAACCTGCCTAAGTCCAGCAAAGAACCATCTTTAAAAGAAAAGGCTTAAATAGATAGCATCGTAGCAACTGTATCACTAATAATACTCGCCTTGTTGTATGTGACACATTTTGCAACCTTTACCATGTTCTCATAGAAGGCACTGCACAAGAGTTTCTCCACATCAGACCCATCAAATCCTTTCACATGCTGACCTCATATTATCTTATATGCTATCAAAGGAATTTGTTATAGACATAGAAAGTTAAAAGAAATTTTGAGTTCTCCACAAGTTCAATTTATATCAAGTTTAGGGGTCTGGGATACTTGGCTTGAGACTAAACGGTACAACTTACTAATCATGTCCCACACACCACTTACCCACCAACATAATCAAAGTCTGAAAGATGAAGGTCCTTGAGACGTCAAATCCGCAAGCAATAATATCTTTCGCATTCTCGCGGGCAAGTCTCTTACTCTCTTCTACTGTAAGGTTCTTCCACATGCATTTTTCATCATCCGTTAGTTGTATGACTAAAGGAACCTTAAAAGCCTCCTGCAAATATCTGCAAGCCAGTATTAGAGCATGTTTGAAAGCTTTACCATGCAAATTACTTACAACTGTGACCATGGTCATGTCAACCTTCCACAATTCAAGCATGTGTTTGATCATGCCTCCCATTTCTAACCATAATAAATAATAGTTTCACCATACCAAGTGAGAGAGAGAGAGGAGATTTAAAAATTGAAAGACCATCTCTCAAATAAAGGATATCTATTTCTATCTCAAGACCATTAAAAATATGGGACTTCCCAGTTCCCACTTTACAAACACTTTCCACCATCACACTATTATTCTTGAAATTTGGATCATTAGCTAGTGAGACACTAAGGATGCTAAAAATTGCATAAAGACTATGAGTCTGAAAGGATCTCTTTCTTTGCTTAAAAGAAAATTTTTTTGCCCAAAAAGCAAAGGAAATGATTTGTAAAACAAAAGGTGTTAATGATCTATGTACTTGAATTGCATGATTGAGATAAAGGGTATATAACAAAAAGAGCTTACTTGGTGAACATGAAAGGAACAAGATGCCCCAAATGCAAAGCTTCGGACGAAGGACCTCTGCCTGTATAAAGATAGAACTTCTCCCCACGTTCATAAGCATCCAAAATCTCATTGAAATCCCTGTTGCATGATAGATATGAATACATAAATCAAGTTTAGCAGCCTAAGCCCCCCTTGGCTTACCTTACATATGCATATTTATTTATTTTGTATTCAAATACACCTATATCCTTGTTAACAATTAAATCCGAAGTCATCAATCTTTCAGAATCATATACTAGAACAGAAAACCTCTCCACATTTCACTGATTGTTAGTTGCAAAAAAGGAGGTACCATTCGCTAGAAATATGACTTCATATTCCTTATTTTCATTTTCTCAAAATTACAATGTAATTACATTAAAATCACAGAGTTACTACTTTTGATGTGGTCATTCGATCAAGTAAATTCACATAGCACCAATCATCAATATCAAAAGTAACCATTTCGAATGTAGATCAGTGTGTTCCCATGCTTCTTCAACTGAGTATGCATTTAGTTTTCACAATTCACACTAACTTCCTTACCCATAATTGATACGAAGTATTACAAACTCATTTAATTTTGCAATTCACACTAATTTTGGTAT